>CM042388.1:46556127-46583627 GCA_023634145.1 Thymallus thymallus
GGGGTTATTAGGACAGAGAGGGGGGGGTTATTAGACAGAGAGAGAGGGGGGTTATTAGACAGAGAGAGAGAGGGGGGTTATTAGACAGAGAGAGAGAGAGGGGGGTTATTAGACAGAGAGAGAGAGGGGGTTATTAGACAGAGAGAGAGAGGGGGGGGTTATTAGACAGAGAGAGGGGGGGTTATTAGACAGAGAGAGAGGGGGGGTTATTAGACAGAGAGAGAGAGGGGGGGTTATTAGACAGAGAGAGAGGGAGAGAGAGAGAGGGAGAGAGAGATTATTAGACAGAGAGAGAGGGGGGGGTTATTAGACAGAGAGAGAGAGGGGGGTTATTAGACAGAGAGAGAGAGGGGGGGTTATTAGACAGAGAGAGAGAGGGGTGGGTTATTAGACAGAGAGAGAGGGGGGGGGGGTTATTAGACAGAGAGAGAGGGGGGGTTATTAGACAGAGATAGGGGGGGGGTTATTAGACAGAGATAGGGGGGGGTTATTAGACACAGAGAGAGGGGGTTATTAGACAGAGAGAGAGAGGGAGTTATTAGACAGAGAGGGGGGGTTATTAGACAGAGAGAGAGGGGGGGTTATTAGACAGAGAGAGAGGGGGGGGTTATTAGACAGAGAGAGAGGGGGGGTTATTAGACAGAGAGAGAGAGGGGGGGTTATTAGACAGAGAGAGAGGGAGAGAGAGAGAGGGAGAGAGAGATTATTAGACAGAGAGAGGGGGGGGGTTATTAGACAGAGAGAGAGAGGGGGGGTTATTAGACAGAGAGAGGGGGGGGTTATTAGACAGAGAGGGGGGGTTATTAGACAGAGAGAGAGGGGGGGGTTATTAGACAGAGAGGGGGGGTTATTAGACAGAGAGAGAGGGGGGGTTATTAGACAGAGAGAGAGAGGGGGGGTTATTAGACAGAGAGAGAGAGAGGGGGGGTTATTAGACAGAGAGAGAGAGGGGGTTATTAGACAGAGAGAGAGAGGGGGGGGTTATTAGACAGAGAGAGGGGGGGTTATTAGACAGAGAGAGAGGGGGGGTTATTAGACAGAGAGAGAGAGGGGGTAATTAGACAGAGAGAGAGAGAGGGGGGGGTTATTAGACAGAGAGAGGGGGGGTTATTAGACAGAGAGAGAGGGGGGGTTATTAGACAGAGAGAGAGGGGGGGTTATTAGACAGAGAGAGGGGGGGTTATTAGAGAGAGAGGGGGGGTTATTAGACAGAGAGAGAGAGGGGGGTTATTAGACAGAGAGGGGGGGGGTTATTAGACATAGAGAGAGAGAGAGAGAGAGAGAGAGAGGGGGGGGGGGGGGGTTAAGAGAGAGAGAAAGGGATGGAGATCTGTCCATACGCTCACAGTGCTCGGGGGTTGCTGCACTAGCATTAGCGCTCTGATTCATGAGTTAAGTTTCCCCAACTGCCCGTGTTTATTAGCTTTCTGTTCCTTTGGCTGTCATTTAGACTCCAGACAGTCTTTTGGTTAATGCACTGTTTTAATGAGAGCTCACCGCACGCTAATATATTTGACTGTATGAAAGGTCACAACAGGAAACAAAACAGATTGGGGGGAATGTAGCTCGACGGCGGTGCTGTCAAGACGCAAGGCAGGTTTTCAGGATGGGGGAATGTGGGGTGGGGATGGAGAAAAAGAGGGGATGGAGGGAAGAAGGGGAGTGTTAGCCTGGCAGGCATCCCACAAAGCACCGCTCCACGACTCGCGCCATCTATCCCAGCATTCGGCTCTCCCTATCAGGCTTAAAGGAACTGATGGGCTGCTACTCACCCCAACAGTTGCACACCATTCATCACAGGCCTTAAGCAGAGAAAGAGAGAGATGGAGAGGGGAGAGATAGGGGCGATGTCAGGGGCAGACACCTAGAGGAGGAACGTGTTTTATTACCCATATAATCACCAGTCTGATTGCCATACAAGCAACGGAGTCGCACCTCAGACAATTTATGGCCATCCAGGTACAAGATTTCCACCAACCAGTTAAATATCCTAGTTGGAACGGCAGCCAGAGACAGGAGGTAGGCAGCTGGCTGACAGGGACAGAGGCCTGTCCAATATGCTGGAACAAAATTCCATAAAACAAGTAATTTCATAGAATGATCCCATCCATTTTCCCAGTAACATAGACAATTATTTTATTTGGATTCCCTTTGTACATGATGTAATTTGTCATTCAGTTTGTGGATATTATCTTTCATTTCAACTATCCTCAATTTGATCATACAATTTATCAGCTTTAATTACAATTATTTGTATGTTTGTGACTATTGGCTGAGCCTTGGGAACCTACTGTATGTAGGTCGGTTAATTTCACATACACAGGCAAGGCAAAGTTTTCACACGTCTAATAAACAGTGACTCAATTGTGCATCAGCATCACCACTCTCCCTTCACTTTGCATAAAGTAAACATGTCCCCATTCATAATCAACGGTAATCCATAAAACATGTATCAAACATTTACAGAGGTGCAATGGCAGAGAGGGAGTCCTATTCATCATAACCTCCCTCCATCACCACCACCACCTCCAACACCACACCCACCACCACCACCGCCTCCACCACCACCTCCACCACCTCCACCACAACCACCACCTCCACCTCCAACACCGCCTCCACCACCACCACCTCCACTACCACCACCTCCACCACAACCACCACCTCCACCACCGCCTCCACCACCACCTCCACCACCACCACCTCTACCACAACCACCACCTCCACCACCGCCTCCACCACCACCTCCACCACCACCACCTCCACCACAACCACCACCTCCACCTCCACCACTACCTCCACCACGACCACCACCGCCAACTCCACCACCACCTCCACCACCACCACCTCCACCACCACCACCACCACCTCCACCACCACCACCTCCACCTCCACCACCACCACCTCCACCACCACCACCACCTCCTCCACGACCACCACCGCCAACTCCATCACCACCTCCACCACCACCACCTCCATCACCACCACCACCTCCTCCACGACCACCACCGCCAACTCCATCACCACCACCACCACCACCACCTCCACCACCACCACCACCTCCTCCACGACCACCACCGCCAACTCCACCACCACCTCCACCACCACCACTACCTCCACCACGACCACCACCTCCACCACCTCCACCACCACCTCCACCACCTCCTCCACGACCACCACCGCCAACTCCACCACCTCCACCACCACCTCCACCACCTCCTCCACGACCACCACCGCCAACTCCACCACCACCTCCACCACCACCACCACCACCTCCTCCACGACCACCACCGCCAACTCCACCACCACCTCCACCACCACCACCACCACCTCCACCACCTCCACCACCACCTCCACCACCTCCACCACCACCACCACCTCCACCACCACCACCACCACCACCTCCTCCACCACCACCACCTCCATCACCACCACCACCACCACCACCACCACCACCACCTCCTCCACCACCACCACCTCCATCACCACCACCACCACCTCCACCACCACCACCACCACCTCCTCCACCACCACCACCTCCATCACCACCACCACCACCTCCATCACCACCACCACCACCTCCATCACCACCACCACCACCTCCACCACCACCTCCAAATATTCATCCATTATGAGGAGTGGGCATAGTATCATGCGGCTTGAAAAGCCTGGCGGTGAGCTGAACTCACGACACCCCCTCCACGTAGCTCTTATTCACCAGGCAGGAAGTGACAGCACTGTCAAGGTGAATTAACAGCATATGTCAAGCTTTTGTTATAAATCCTGGCCTACTGTAACCCTCATTTTACTGTGCTGTGTATGTACACGACTGATGATATATCAACACTACTCCCAGATGAATAATTCAGAGGGGTGATTCCACCGGGGGAGTCAGGACGGGTGCGGATTTAGACACATTATTGAGGGTGAGGTTTTTTCGGGGGCAAAAAGTGTCTGTACTGTTCATTGTAATCCTCTGTTGGCGCCTGTAGGGCCCTGGGCCCTGACTACTTCCTCAGTCCCCCATTACTGGAAACATTTATTTATTGGGCAGTAATCACAAACGTCAAGCCCAGAGGCAAACAAGCAGAGACCAATAACACCGTAATGATGTGAACATTGGTAACAGAATGTGATAAAACCGCAAAATAATCGAACAATGAGTTTACGTCCCCAAAAATCTATATGACCTTTTACTACACAACATCTGATATTGTAACGTTAGAGTCTTGTTACATGTTGTGTTCATGAAGGTGCTTTCTGTCGCTTATTAAGGTGCCATATAAAGCCAATATGAAGTGTATTCGAGATAAAACAAGCATGTTTTCTCCACAAGAGAAGGTTTAAAACTACAACCCATTCTGAATAAAAATAAATCCACATTTCCAGCAGTCCAGAACCCATCTACAGCTCCCAGTGTAAGAAAGGCAATCCCTATTACCGCTGGATAAAGTGTACCCTTTTTAATTTGTAATTTCTTGGAGATTGATGACTCCTTACATGCAGAGCCAATAAATGAAAAATAGATGAGGCTCAGTTCTGCAGTTCTGTCTTTTAATATTCAAGGCAATATTAAAGTCCTCTTACATCTCATGGAAATAGTTGTGTTAAAAAAGAAAAGGATCATTGGGCATTGTTTACTGAACACCTCATGCATATTTGATGAGCCCGGACGGTACTTAGAGATGTTCAAAGGGCCTTGGAATTGTTACTGTAAAATGCCAATGCTGTACTCCCTGGTTGCTTGATGGGGAAATACTCTGAGGAAGGTGGTGTTGCTGGTGCTAAGATGTAGGGAGTGGGTCGTACAAAAGATGGCTTAGATTTTTTTATATCTTCAATTCTATCGTAATGAGGTAATTGATGTGTAACGTGGCCGAGGGGATGAATGGGATTAATTGACATTTTAAAACAAAGGCACATGGGTAGAAAGAGAGGGAGAAAGTTAGAAGTGGGACGAGGAGAGGAAGCCACTAGAATTGCTTTGGAGATTTTAAACAAGCCAGAGGAGAAGGTAGTTTGATGCAGAAACAGAAAATGATACCGTGGTATTACAGAGTAATTGTCTTGGTTAAGAAGTTCTTTAAATGCAATGAGACGGAGCTCACATATAAGACACACAAGGGGCTAAATCAGCCAAGGGACTTCTTGCCACCATACTAAGTTTAGAATCAAGTTAAATTACTGACCCCAAAATCCAACTGTGAGAACTTGGAGTGGACAAATTTATATTGTTCATGATTCATTCATAATTGGACAGTAAGGTATGCAATGGTTGAGTCATCGGTGTCCAATTTTTTAAATTGACCTCTAGATTTGTATGTAATTCATTGATGTATCCAATTGTCAATGAATTTCTTACAGAGGAGAACACAAGTTGTCTGGTAAAAGCAGTATGGAGACATCCCTCACATACACACGCACGCACGCGTCATGGAATGGAGAGAAAACGTGGCACTATCAGATATTTTTGGGATGGGACCCAAGTGGCCATGGAGCCCTAGTGGGCGCACCGCCCTACCCACAATGCGTGGTCTGCGTATAGGCAGAGGCGCCTCTGCACACACACACGCACGCACGCAATAACTTCTAAATTATGAAGCATAGAGAGACGAAAGATACACTATTTCATGCTTTTTTCTTTTTTTGGGAAGCCTGGCTTCCCTTGGCATCCATGAATACACACCACTGCAATAGCGGTAGCATTAATCTCACCATTTGAATCGCACCGTCACTGTTTTTATAATCAGAAATCGACCAAAAACCAGGTTCCTTTTTTAATGGAGAATTTGTATGGAAAGCAAAGTTGAATCCAACATTAGATGTTGTCATCCTCATAATAACCGCACGTGGTTTTAACGCAACAGAGTAGCGCAACACCCTTCAATGAGTTGGGACCTCTCACAAGTCACAGATAATTAAAAGGGAGCAGGATAACTTATATATTGTCAACAATAATTACAAAAACTTTCAAGCACTAAATCGATGAAATGTCTGATTTTCAAGGTATATTTTATCTATTCCAGTACTTGAATTTCTGAGCTCCAAATTTAAGATCAAGCCCCTTGTATTATTTTTTATTGCAGGTCTAACATGGAAAACAAAATGTTATTTCATTACCAGATCATATTGTGAATAGCCCCACTAGACTATGTAATTTGTTGTCATTATATCCAGAATAATTAATAGGAATAGCTTTGTGGGTTGCGCAATAGTCTATCCTACACAGTAGACTTGGTGTCCAATCAGAGACATAAAAACATATGAAAACTCATTACCTTGATGCTTTCTCTGTTAAATCTAATGAGACCCTGCTGTAAATCAATCAGACGACAACAGATGATCAACATCAATTCGCTAGGGATATGAGAACCAACATGGATCCAGGAACAACTGTCTTCACTGGTGTAACGAATGAGACACCAACATATTCTGGACATTCCTCGCGAACACCTTATTTCCAGCACTTGGGCTGTTGTTGCATCCTCACTTGACTGTCATTACGAAAATTCCTTCCTGGATCAGATGATGATGTGTGAAAATGTCACTATGTAATGAACCAGCTGGACACCAAATGTGAACCAAAGTATTACTCATAATTATTGAAGAACCACATTAATGACAGGATCGATTTAGGTTTTAAGTATCAAGGTAATGTGACTCCTTTGGTTAGAAGTATTCCATTTTGTTTTCACCCCGTAACATAAGGAATGTTACATTACACTGCATTTCTGAGATCTATATACAACAACTGTCTGACAGATAGATCCAGGATTCTTACAGGGTTCAAGTTCAATGTCTAATTTAACAGATTAATGCTTAATATATGATATAATGACAACTTACACTGTCATAAACAACAGAAAAGTCATAGTTTGTAGGCCAAATGCTACAGACGTTTTTGTCTCATGGTCTGACAAACACCACTCTAGCTCCTTCACCTTTTACCGCAGATGCGGAAGTGCTGGATCGTCATGCTAGAGGAGTCACTACAGACCCGGGTTCTATCCCGGGCTATATCACAACTGGCTGTGATCGGGGGTCCCATAGGGCGGCGTACAATTGGCCCAGCGTCGTCCGAGTTAGGGGAGGGTTTTTGCGGGGGAGGGATTTCCTTGGCTCATCGCACTCTAGCGACCCCTTGTGGCGGGCCGGGTGCCTGCAGACTGACCTCGGTCGTCAGTTGAACGGTGTTTTCCTCCAACATATTGGTGCGGCTGGCTTCCTAGTTAAGCGGGTGGGTGTTAAGAAGCGCGGTTAGGCGGGTCATATTTTGGAGGACGCATGACTCGACCTTCGCCCCTCCCGAGACCGTTGGGGAGTTGCAGCGATGAGACAAGAACGAAACTGGGGTTAAAAATACACACACACAAAAAAAGGGCCAGTTGCCTATCTCTGTCTTAATGTAATGACATTGAAAAATAATTGGCAGATTATTATCAATGGTACCCTAGTTTATTGAAAGATCCTTATATGTGTTGCCTGGACAACACAGCAGAGCACACCCGCCAATGATGGAGAGGGAAATGAAGCCTTTTGTCTGACAACAGGGAACTTCTACCTGCGGAGCGTTATCAAAGGCACTGGTTTCATAGTCCTCCCATATTTTTGATTGATCTAAATTACACGTCCATGAGTGCTTCTGTAACATGATATATACAGAGATAGTGACTGCTTGTACATTATTAAACTCTCCAAGAGGCTGCTCTGCTTTTGGATTGCTGTAATTATGTGCAATGGAGGCACAACAAGTGGCCCAAACACAGCTGTTGGCCTGCCTGGGTACTGGTAGAATAGATAGTATTAATTGCTTCTGAACTGTAGCTAAATTTGGCAGAGGTTGGCATTAAATGGAGGGTGGCACATATATCTTCGTGGATGATCTAAAAAGAAGCAAAGGATGTACTCAACAAGAAGCAAGGGTCCTATTCAAAACTGGGATTCCAGATTTCTGAAGATAAGATAAGACAACATTAGTTCTGTACTGTGAGGAAGTGTATTTGATGTATCCAATATGTAAGTGCAATGTCATAAGCACAAGTCTCATTTGAATTTAGGCTAAATTAGGCTATTCAAGTAAATTTAGCACCTAGTGAAATCAGATCCTGTAAGCATGAGGAGAGCCGGAGAGAGATGGAAGTCTGGGAGAGCCCAGGAACCTCTGTGGGACTCTGTCCAGGGTCATGTGACCTGTGTGTCTGACACTCTGATACCAGTGTGGCTTTGTGGCAAAAAGATGGTGCTGTGGGGAGAGAGACAGTACAACGCTCATACAACTGGTGAAATAAGTTTCGAACACGTTACCATTTTTCTCAGTAAACATATTTCCAAAGGTGCTATTGACATTACATTTTCACCAGATGTTGGTAACAACCCAAGTAATCCATACATACAAAAAAACCAAAACAAATAAGTTCAGAAATTAAGTTATGTGTAATAATGTGAAATTACACAGGGAAAAAGTATTGAACACATGAAGAAAGGGAGGTGCAAAAAGGCATGGAAAGCCAAGACAACAGCTGAAAACTATCAGTAGTTAAAAAGCAATCCAGCCCCCTGTCAGCGCAAATTAATATCAGCTGGTTCAGTCCCAACTGATGGCCTACAAAAAGGTCTCATTGCCAAGGTGTCACACAAGACACATCTCATGATGGGTAAAAGCAAAGAGCTGTCTCAAGACCTTCGCAACCTAATTGTTGCAAAACATAATGATGGCATTGGCTATAGGTGCATTTCTAAGCTTCTGAATGTTCCAGTGAGCACTGTTGGGGCCATAATACGGAAGTGGAAAGACAATCATTTCACCATAAATTTGCCTCGACCAGGTGCTCCTCGCAAGATTTCTGACAGAGGAGTGAAAATAATAATCAGAAGAGTTGTCCAAGAGCCAAGGACCACTTGTGGAGAGCTTCAAAAAGACCTGCAATTAGCAGGTACTGTTGTCTCAAAGAAAACAGTAAGTAATGCACTCCACCACCATGGCCTGTATGCACGCTCACCACGCAAGACTCCATTGCTGAAAAAAAAGCATGTTGAAGCTTGTTTAAAGTTTGCTGCACAACATTTGGAAAAGCCAGTGAAATACTGGGAGAATATAGTGTGGTCAGATGAGAGCAAAATTGAACTGTTTGGATGTCATAATACACACCATGTTTGGAGGAGAAATGGCACTGCACATCACCCTAAAAACACTATACCAACAGTGAAGTTTGGAGGTGGGAACATCATGGTGTGGGGCTGCTTTTCAGCAAATGGTACTGGCAAACTTCACATAATTGAAGGAAGGATGAATGGGCAAATTTACTGAGACATTCTTGACAAAAATCTGCTGCCATCTACCAGGATGATGAAGATGAAACAAGGCTGGACATTTCAGCAAGACAATGATCCCAAACACACAGCCAAGGAAACTCTCAATCGGTTTCAAAAAAGAAAATAAAGCTGCTAGAATGGCCCAGCCAATCACCTGACTTAAATCCCATTGAAAATCTATGGAAAGAACTGAAGATCAAGATTCATAGAAGAGGCCCACGGAACCTTCAAGATTTGAAGACTGTTTGTGTGGAAGAATGGGCCAAAATCACACCAGAGCAATGCATGCGACTAGTTTCTCCATACAGGAGGCGTCTTGAAGCTGTCATTACCAACAAAGGCTGTTGTACAAAGTATTAAATAAATATCAGTAAGTGTGTTCAATACTTTTTCCCTGTGTCATTTCACATTATTACACATAACTTAATTTCTGAACTTATTTGTTTTGGTTTCTTTGTATGTATGGATTACTTGGGTTGTTACCAACATCTGGTGAAAATATCATGTCTATAGCACCTTTGGAAATATATTTACTGAGAAAAATGGTGACGTGTTCAATACTTATTTCACCCGCTGTATCTGTTATTCTGCAGTTCTTAATTGCACTGTATTATAGGTTATTTTTGCATAAAGCGACTGCATGGTGGTATGTGACACACCTGCTTTTTATATCCTATAATATTAATCATATAGTTTTTATCTCCTGTCTTCTGCATGTTAACAGTAGTTCATATTTTTCATGCTTTACCTCTTTGGTTTACTGCGGGAGAGTTGAACAGCTAGAGATGCAAGCATCTAATACAGATTCATACAGAACTAGACATAATATGAGGCAACATAGGAACGGACTGAAAAGCTATTGAAATGTAAATAGCCTGCTGAGGCAGTAGCGGCTTGGAAAGTAAATTGACTGGGATGACAATATAAGTAAACCACTCCAGTTTGTGAAGAAGGCCATGCTTTGTCATCGGACAGGGAATGGATTTCAATACAAGTGCTACTTCTAGACTAAAAAAGAATGATAATGACAAAAAAGAGAGGAGGAAGGGAAATAGAATAGTCGCAGGCAGGACACAACTCATGTGATTGAGAAAGCGCTGTAAAGTTTGCGCTTTTTAGTTTATTGCTGTGTATTTTCCAAGGGGCCCCTTCACGTATGTTGTTTTATGGTAGGCCATGAAAGTGAGGGATGTTGGCAGGGTGTATGTGAGTGTGTGCATGCGCGTGTGTGTCGTTGGTGAGGTTGGCACGCTCAATCAGGGAAGGCCCTGGCAAAAAGGGACTGGAGACCTCATCGGGACCCCAGCCGTAATAAATTACTTCAATCAGGGGAGGCCCTGCCAGAAAGGGACGGGCGACCTCATCGGGACCCCAGCCGTAATAAATTACTTCAATCAGGGGAGGCCCTGGCAGAAAGGGACGGGAGACCTCATCGGGACCCCAGCCGTAATAAATTACTTAAATCAGGGGAGGCCCTGGCAGAAAGGGACGGGAGACCTCATCGGGACCCCAGCCGTAATAAATTACTTAAATCAGGGGAGGCCCTGGCAGAAAGGGACGGGAGACCTCATCGGGACCCCAGACGTAATAAATTACTTACAAGTGCTGCAGAACAATAACACAAAAAAGTGCAAGCCACCCATTTACCAGAAATCAATATCAATACTTAATGCAATGCGGGTGAAAAATGAGAAGAGAAACAGGGGCGTAATAAATGCTGAAATGAAAGACCTTGGAGTGTTGACCTCCGCAGGGTGGGGGGGTTTTGGACACTGAAGGTTTGTTGCCCTCCCCAGGGTGGGGGGTTATGGACACTGAAGGTTTGTTGCCCTCCCCAGGGTGGGGGGTTATGGACACTGAAGGTTTGTTGCCCTCCCCAGGGTGGGGGGTTATGGACACTGAAGGTTTGTTGCCCTCCCCAGGGTGGGGGGTTATGGACACTGAAGGTTTGTTGCCCTCCCCAGGGTGGGTGGTTATGGACACTGAAGGTTTGTTGCCCTCCCCAGGGTGGGGGGTTATGGACACTGAAGGTTTGTTGCCCTCCCCAGGGTGGGGAGTTATGGACACTGAAGGTTTGTTGCCCTCCCCAGGGTGGGGGGTTATGGACACTGAAGGTTTGTTGCCCTCCCCAGGGTGGGGGGTTATGGACACTGAAGGTTTGTTGCCCTCCCCAGGGTGGGGGGTTATGGACACTGAAGGTTTGTTGCCCTCCCCAGGGTGGGGGGTTATGGACACTGAAGGTTTGTTGCCCTCCCCAGGGTGGGGGGTTATGGACACTGAAGGTTTGTTGCCCTCCCCAGGGTGGGGGGTTATGGACACTGAAGGTTTGTTGCCCTCCCCAGGGTGGGGGGTTATGGACACTGAAAGTTTGAGGTGGAAACGATAAGGAATAGAAGAGAGAAGGTAATTTAACCCGTGTTTTTGTGTCATTTTTTTTGTGTTGAGTTACGTGGAGATGTTTCTCATCGTGGGTCGTATCACGTTACGCCCTTCCGTTTGGGTTGAGTCCATGCAGTGGAAATTACACTATTTTGTATATACATTTTTTGTTAAAAATGGTCAAACTGACAATTGGTCCTTGGATGTGGGGAGAAACATGGAGGAGACAAACTGCAAGCTGTTAAAACAATAAGAAGTTGTTCAGTCAAATGAGTCGATGGAAATCTTAGACGTGCTACAAAGGAATCATCCTCTGAGATTAAATCATTTCTATTCCTTAGGGAATGATGTCATCAAAGCCATAATGTGCGTTTCATTGTGCTAGTCAGTGAACTGATGCTTTTTTCTTCTGGATGGTGGAGCTGAGTGGAGCTACTGTATAGGCCCACAGTGGAGTTCAATCACAGTGTGTGGATGTATTTAACAATGTACACAGTATGGGGCATGTGCTGTTCTGATTACATTTTCAAAATGCATTTTAAATGTATTATATAGGGGATATTGTAATGCTAATGGTTCAATGTCTGCTAAAAGATCATGTATGACCAATATCACCAAATCATGCAAGGCTATGACA
Source organism: Thymallus thymallus (assembly GCA_023634145.1). Lineage (NCBI taxonomy): Eukaryota > Metazoa > Chordata > Actinopteri > Salmoniformes > Salmonidae > Thymallus > Thymallus thymallus. Next base: position 46,568,453 of record CM042388.1, read on the forward strand.
AATTACTAGTATGTTGTGTGTATGTTTACATCTAACTGTCACATACTATCAGTTCAAATACATGTCCAGTATGACACTTAGTGTATTCGCAGCATTAGTCGATACTTGGTATACTTCCACTGCCAGGTGCATCACGGCACTGTGTTGAAAGGCTCTCTAAATGGTGCTTTGAGTTGGATTCCCTCACATGTTGTGGTTTTGGTGAAGTCCAAACTGCTCCCCTTCCCTGGATGGATAGTTGTTTAGTGGAAGTGTAAATTATTTAGTTGTTACTCCCTCTTTCAGCCACAGAGGCACAGGTCCTAGTCACTCCTTTTTAGACGTGTTCCCCTACACGCTTTGTCCACACCAAAATGCATCCTTAAATTCCTTAAATAATTGTACAAACACTACCATGCCTTTCTCACCACAGTGTCATCTTAGCAAGTACTCTAGGTCACATTACAGTCAGACAACTGAACAAACGAAGACTATCAGATGTTTGTTGTTGTTGAGAAGCTGATTACCAGTTGTTGTTGGTGTTGTTGTTGGTGTTGTTGTTGGTGTTGTTGTTGGTGCTCAGCCCCGTTCAGTCTCTTTGTTCTCATACCAGCAGATGGCACTGCAGCCAAGTCCTCAGAAGCCAGCATTTCCACACTTCCACCTGCCAGCTCCTGTTGCCAGAAAGTGCAAATGTATTTATTCAGCAAAGGCTCTATGGGCTTATTCTCCTGTTGTTTTCAGAAGCTAGATGCAATGGGAGATTAGCAGAGAGAATACCAACACCATATATACAGGGCAGTCTGCGTCTGAGGATGGCCAATGGTTCCAGCATCACTTAGAACCATTTTCTTTAAAGTCAGACCCTGTTGAAATTATACTCACATTTCTCAGAAAACACGAATGATTCAATGATAAACAAATATAGTTGAATTTCCGTTGTCTTCTGCCCTTCATGCGGGAGTTATTCAAGTTTCAGAGCATACACATCTCCGTGTGTATGCTTTAACATCACGTCTGGCCGGCTCGGAATTATCAAAAGGTGAATAACACCAATTAGTCTATAGAGGATAGAGTATGTTGGTATTGTCGGGGGCTGGTGTCGTGTTCCAGGAGCAGGCTTTGTCACTTCTTGAGGTTGAGTCCCTTGGAGAGTAGATAAGTGTTTATTGGACTCAATCGAAAGCACCAGAACAAAGAGGCTAGATATTCTTACTGACATGCATAGTTTGTATCATCCTTTCAATATAAGCTGCAGCCATTCAGTGTGGCTCTTTGAACCCCTCTGGCCCAGTCGTGTTCTATGTTACACCTGGCCACTCTTTGACGGCCAATATTCCCAGAACAGTCCTGTTGACTTTGAGGGTATTCTGGATTTCATGGCTGGCATTGGGAGGGGAGTTGATTTGGGAGTGGAGGAGTGGAGCAAGGTGACCGAAGCGTGGAAAAGACTGTGGTTTGACATGACAGGTAAGAGCTGCCCTGTATTGTGCCTCTGTAGATAGTTCCGCAGGCTAACAACAGCAGAGCTACTGCTAAGGATTCTGGACATGGTTTGATGGATGAATGCTCAGATTGTGTAACCCTGATTGTTTCCTTAGCCCCAAAAAATGTTTCCATCATTATTTTATTAGTTGTGTTGTAGTAATATACAATGTAATGTGTGCAGCACGCATAATTGGCAATGGGACCTAATGAAAAAAAAAACCTTGCAATGGATGAAGTAACAAAAAGGGATTTAGAAGTTGAATCCAAATACCTCACATCCGTTTTTCCCAGACAGATAAGTAAGTGATATAGAGTGAGACAAAGTTCATCCCTTAGATGCCTTGAGGGTCGATGAGCTCATAACTAAGCCGTATGGAATCCTATAGAGGAATTAACTGGTGTGGTCCCCAATGTTCATCTGAACCTCTGTAGACTAACGTTACAAGATTACCACAGGGATAATATCAATGAAGATAGATGGGAGTGTAACATGCAGTGTAAAATACACTATAATAGTCCATCGCTAGTTATATACTGAAGTACGGAGAAAAAATCTGTAATAAATAATAATATCAACAGAAGAAAATAATCATATATATGTATATTTGGTTTGTAACTTGAGACAATTTCATTGTGTGTTTTTAGCAGTCGCCATAGCAAGGTGTGCGTGCATGTGTGGAGGGTCCTTGGGCATATTGGCTCCATCACGACAGAATTATCTGGAAAATATATATATATATTTATTTTATTTTTTTAACTTCATACTAAATAAAGTCAAATGTAACAGCAGTATTCATTTCTACTGTGCCGAAATTGGGGTCGTTACACAATTGAGTGCACTTTGACCCATGAATTCAGTCAGTGTCTGTAAAAGCTTCAATGGTCTCTCTATCTCTTGCTTTCTCTCTCTCTCTTCCTCTCTCCTTGCATTTCTCTCATACATGTCATCCATTTTGCAGCCCCTCTATTCTCATTCCACACTTCCCCTCCTCTCCCCTCTTCTCCTCCTCCCCCTCTTCTCCTCCTCTCCCCACTTCCCCTCCTCTCCCCTCTTCTCCTCCTCCCCCTCTTCTCCTCCTCTCCCCTCTTCCCCTCCTCTCCCCTCTTCTCCTCCTCTCCCCTCTTCTCCTCCTCTCCCCTCTTCCCCTCCTCTCCCCTCTTCCCCTCCTCTCCCCTCTTCTCCTCCTCCCACCCGACGCTGATGATTTTTTAGATCACTTCCATTAACACTGGCACACTGAGCGCTAATTACTCACTCAGCGTTCTGGGCTGCCCTTCGCTCGTTTGGGTAACCAACGCCGCCCGTTGGCAAGATGCTTGTTAACTGAATGCACTTAATTATATAAGAAGATAATTACATGTAAATGTTGCATCTAAAAGCAGCCATCCAGCCCGCTTGCTGATTTAATAGGTGGGTGTTGGGGATTCCTGTTTTGTTTATTTTAGAGTGAGCAGATTAATTGACTTCACTGATGAAGTAAATATGCTGGATACATGCTCTCTCAGTGGTGGCAGAGGCCCAAATTGGATGGGGTTCATAGAGACATTTGCCATTTGTGGGGTTGTTGTTGGTTACTCTGCATAAACCCAGAAATAACGCATATGGCTACAATATATTTACTCATATCTCTGCAACACTAATGCATGCACTTCCCATTACAATGTATGCATTTTTTCATTACACTATACATGTTTATATTGAAAAGGTACCGTTTTAGTTTGGTGAGTGTATAAGTGTACAGGTGCTTAATTGGATATGAACAGAACCTTTAACTGTGTGTTTATCAGATAGTAATGGTATAATATCTGTTAAGTGAGCAACCCATCGCTTTTAATCATAGTGATTCATTTATCACTATTCCATTGTCGAGGGCAACGATGCAACTCTAAGCTAAATTTGATTCAAGCCCCTGTCAAATGAAAGATTATCTAGTGTGTTTTAAGAACGTGAAGTCAAGGGTAGAGCTAGATAAGGGTCAGAGTGGGAGGGCTCCCATGGGAGGTCCTGAGGGTCCAGGGGACACACGTCTTCTATCATGGGGTAATCGGGGGTGGGTGTGGGGGGTAAAAGGGGCCTGTGTTCCCTACAGCAGCAGAAGGCTGGCCCCCAAAGGACCAACACCAGGGTACTTCCAACAGCATCCAACATCCAAACCCCCTCCCTGGTCAGAACCTCTCCAGCCCTAACAGGGGTCACCCAGACCTCCAGATGCTTCGATACTGGACCCCAAATATGTAATCCACCATACTCTCTTAGGGCTCTTTGGGTACCCCAAGAGGCTTGCTGTGTTAAAACATGATATGTTATTTACAAAAAAATATTAGTAAATGGAGGCCTCTTGGTTCTCTATTAAGTTTCTCTGTGCTTCCAACCCGGCCCGGCATCTTTGATAGGGCAACGTGACCCAGGGAGGATGGATGTTATGCCCCAGACGCCTGGGCTGGACAACGTCTGTCTTATCCAGTCAGCCCTCATGTCCTCTCGGCTGTCTTTAAATCACTCAACTGGAGCCATAACTGCTCCTTCACTTATGTGCCTAAAAACATAAGAACGTATTTCATTTCACACTGGTCAAACACGACACAACGGACGCGAGGCAGTGAATTCCTGGAAAATGTAGAGCTTTTTTTGGACAAGCACTTTCAGATAATGAATTAGATGGCCTTTATTCGTGGATACTCAGGAAACAAATATGTCACAAGAAAGAAGAAGTGGACATTGATAATAGTTTTTTGTATTAAGAGGAAAAATCCAAGCCATATAACTGAATATTTAATGCACTCGTATGAACATGTGATTAATATGAAGTGAGGAGATCAAAATGTAAAATTCAGATAATGAAGACATCTTTCAATGAAACCAGTTACCAACTAGAAAATTATTTTTATCATGTTTATTTTATACACCTTTTTAGCCGCTGATACTCAACACTGTCTCACACCCATTCGCATGATATTATACGTTTATTGTGTCCCTCCACCAGGACATGTTTTTTAGATTACATAAAAAGATAACGCAGTTTTTCACAAGTACTTAAATATGCAGCATGTTTGCTGTGTTCATTTGGAGAATACATAGATTAGTAGGCTGTAAGTAGCAGCTGCTGTGGGAGTCTTGGGTGTAGCAGAGACACCCGATACTTCCCCAAGCGTGCTTTTACAGCCTCTGAAATGAGACGCATCTTTGATTTGCTCCCCTGTAAACAGACAGAGACATGAAGGAGCTCCAATCTCATCCACTGACAGCCCCACTGAGTGACGGAACGGGCAGCCAGGGTTTCTGTCCAACGCAGGACAAAGTCACCCTGAGACTCATCTGATTTTAGAACAGTTGTGCTACCATAAATGACTGATGTCTATACCCATGATGCTGTACCAGTCTCAGGGTGTCTTTGTAAAAAAATATATATATATTTGGGGAGGCTTGCCTATTTTGTTATTGTGTCATTAATACGTGTCACATATCAGTTTCCTGTTCCAGCACATCACAGCAACGTGAGTCGTAAAATGTCTTATGCTGCTGTAATCGGTGTGAAACGTCTAGCTAGTTAGCGGTGCGCGCTAGTAGCGTTTCAATCTGTGATGTCACTCGCTCTGAGACCTTGAAGTAGATGTTTCCCTTGCTCTGCAAGAGCCACGGCTTTTGTGGAGCTATGGTTAACGATGCTTCGAGAGTGACTGTTGTCAATGTGCGCGGCCCATGTTCTGTATTCTGTCGCTGTACATTTCAAAAGTGCTGAACAAATAGTTATATTGACTGTCCGTCCTAGCTCGCTCATTAATGTCTTAATCTAAATCACAGATTGTCTCTTATCCGCTTGTCGTCTCCTTATGACATAGTTTGTACATCTCAATTATCAGTAGAAACCACATTTGTTTAAGCAAGTCAATCATATCAGCTATGTTTTTTTAAAAGGCAGTAAATGAGGCTGAATGAACTGTTCCGCTGCCAGACAAGGCTCCTCTGATAGCCAGGTGTTGCAGTGTTAAGGTGTTGGGACTCTGCTGTTGGGACTGCTGTTGGGACTTCGCTGTTGGGACTCTGCTGTTGGGACAGTTTGTGGGCACCGTTTGTCACCGTTATAGTGCAATTAATGTATTGTTTAGGGTTGTGTTGTGGCTTTGCTGGCATGCATCTAATTAATTAAAAAAATGGTTGCCCCACCAAGATTGACATGCTAAAATCACCATTGACCAGTCTGCAGCACGGGAAATACATAGTCAAATAAACTGAGATACTCTGTCAACTCTCTCATATTATAAATTATGTCTATCTTCAGAAGTAGCTCTGAAATAGTAAGCAACATGAACAATTGCATTGGTTTTGACAGAAAGACAGAGCATAGATTACTGGTCTCCCCTCAGGGAGCCCCTCTAGGTCTGTCAACATGAGGGCCAGAGCAGGCACATGAACCCAGATTTGACAGCCTATGGCTGCAGGCTGTAAAGGCCATCAGTGGCTGTCTGATAAGATAATACAGTTGCAGAGGAAAGATAAAACCACAATGGGAAATAGTTGGTGTGATGAACAAAGATCAAGCGATAAGGATGTCTCAGTGCATAGAGGAAATCCATGTTTGTGTAAGGAGAGTGGTTGGGGCTTCTAGTCTATGGAAGACATGAGCCTCTGTTGGGGCCTTGGTTCTGCAGTGTAAGTGAGATGTCATAAACTGCTAAGTAGGTCTTTACAATCACTTCAAATAAAAATATCTAGGGATTTCTTTTCTTGTAGACATAAATAATGAGTATGACTATTAACCCTCCATTTACCAGCTATTTAACCCTTCAAATGAATAATTATTAGAAAAAGCTGGAAACATTGAAGTGTCGGAGCTGTATGTAGCTCGTGGAGTTTGACAGCAATCTTATGGTCCTACCCTTCTACACTCAGTCACACCAGAGACGCGTGTGAAACCTCAAGCTACACAGGTCCAGGGGTTAGTGGTAATAAAGGCAGTTATACAGCACAATACTCTCATAGCTGTCATATCACTACACTGTGTATCAGACAACAGTCTGCTGTGTGCGTGTTTAAGGTTAATCAACTGTGCCATCATATTAGCACTGTGACACATATTGTTTATACAGGCAGATGAATCACTACTTAATTGGCTGTAATGAGCTCAATTGTTTTTTAAATAAACTAATCCTGAAAGTCTGAAAATAATGAACCTTCTTCTGATATCTACAGGTAACTGACAAAATAATGGAAACCATTGAGTAAATGAGGGGTACAAAGTATATTGAAAGCAGATGCTTCGTCACACAGGTGTGGCCCTGAGTTAAATAAGCAATGAACATCCCATCATGCTTAGGGTTATGTATAAAAATGCTTGGCAGGCTGATAATGCCCCCATCCATAGGGCACGACTGGTCACTGAATGGTTTGATGAGCATGAAAACGATGCAAACCAGGGATGGGCAACTTTGATGGGGTGAACTCATCATGAGTGGCCGTAGTGGCTCGCGGATCTGTGTACCCACATCCTTACCCACACATGCAGTCAGATCCGGAACTATGATCTGAGGTCAAGATCACAGAGTTCTTCTCAGTCTATGCTGCCCTTCAGTCTCTTGAATTTTTGGTGCAATGGAGACATGGATTACCCCAGATAACAGTGCTACTCCAGCTGCTCTCTATTCATCTGACTACGTTTTCTCTCATAGTCCTAGAGCATGGTGGTTCTCCCTCTCTCACCTGTCCATCTCCTCATTTGAATTCCATGCTGTCACTGTCACTTGTCCACTCAAGCTTAACATTGTTGTCATCTATTGCCTACCAGAAGTCCTTGGAGAGTTCCTCAATGAGCTTGACACTTTGATAAACTAATTTCCTGATGATGGCTCACTACTCTTCGTACTTGGCAACTTCAAGCTCCCGACGTCTGCCTTTGATTAATTTCTTTCCAACTCTCTCTTTCCCTTCCTTGCCTATTTTGACCTCACCCTTTCCCAATCCCCTCCAACTCACAAGGTAGGCAATATGCTTGACCACATCTTTACTAGAGGCTGTTCACCTGGTCATGCGCCGTCGCAATCTTCTATCTCTCTCCCCCACTACTCCTTTTCCATCCTATCATCTCTCCCTTCTGCTAAATCCTTCTCACAACTGTCTCCTGATTCTGCCTCTTCCAACCTACTCTCCATCCTTTCCTCATCCTATGACTCGCACTGTCCCCTTTCCTCCCGGCCGGCTCGGCCCTCCCCTCCTGCTCCATGGCTGAGTGACTCATTGCGAGCTAAGAGAACAGGGCTGTGGCAGCTGAGCAAAAATGGAGGAAAACTACATTTCCTGAGGACTTATCATCCTTTCACTCCCTCCATACCTTCTCTTCCTCTGTATCCATTGCTAAAGCCACTTTCTATCACTCTAGAATTCAAGAATCTGCTTCTAACCATAGGAAACTTTATCCTCCACCCCCTCCCTCTCTGTGGACAACTTTGTCACACACTTTGAAAAGAAGGTTGATGACATTCGCTCCTCATTCACTCAGCCTATTGAGTCCACTGGTCCCACTCACACAGAACTACCCTATGCATTGACCTCTTTCTCCCCTGTCTCTCCAGATGAAATCCTGCGACTAGTGAGGTCTGGCCACCCGACAACCTGCCCGCTAGACCCCATCCCCTCCTCCCTTCTCCAGACCATCTCTGGAGACTTTCTCCCATTCCTCACTTCCCTCATCAACTCATCCCTGACCAAATGTGAATGTGTCCCCTCTGACTTCAAAATGGCCCGTCCTTCCCCACCCAAGAAACCAACACTCAACTCATCTGATGTCAAAAACTACAGACCTGTATCCCTTCTTTCTTTTCTTTCCAAAACACTTGGGCGTGCTGTCTCAAATCAACTCCCTCGTTATCTCTCTCAGAACGAGCTTCTTCACCCTAACCAATCAGGCTTCAAGACGGGTCACTCAACCGAGACTGCTCTTCTCTGTGCCGTAGAGGCTCTCCACACTGCCAAAGCTGACACTCTCTCCTTGGTTCTCAACCTCCTATATCTATCTGCTTCCTTCGACATCGTGAACCATCATGTCAAGCTCTGCACACTCTTGGATTGCATCCTACCTGGCAGGATCTGTGTCTACACCATGTACTCTCACTACTGGTGTCCCCCAGCTCAGTTATAGACTGTCTCATCTTCTCTCTATTCACCAAGTCACTTGGCTCCGTCATATCCTCACATCATTGCTATGTGATTGACACTCAAATATTTTTCTCCTTACCCCCTTCAGACACCCAGGTGATGAATTGAATCTCTGCGTGCCGGACATATGCAGTGGCAAGAAAAAGTTTGTGGACCCTTTGGAATTACCTGGATTTCTGCATAAATTGGTCCTAAAATGTTATCTGATCTTCATTTAAGTCACAAAAATAGACAAACACAGTGTGCTTAAACTAATAACACACAAATTATTGTAGTTTCGTGTCTATATTGAATAGATAATTTAAACATTCACAAGTTAGGTTGGAAAAAGTATGTGAACCCCTAGGCTAATGACTTCTCCAAAAGCTTATTGGAGTCAGGAGTCAGCTAACTCAGAGTCCAGTCAATGAGACAGGATTGGAGATGTTGGTTAGAGCTGTCCTGCCCTATAAAAAACACTCACAAAATTTGATTTTGCTATTCACAAGAAGCATTGCCTGATGTGAACCATGCCTCGAACAAAAGAGATGGTTGACTTGCATAAAGCTTGAAACGGTTACAAAAGTATCTCTAAAAGCTTTGATGTTCATCAGTCCATGGTAAGACAAATTGTCTATAAATGGAGAAAGTTCAGCACTGTTGCTACTCTCCCTAGGAGTGGCCGTCCTGCAAAGATGACTACAAGAGCACAACACAGAATTCTCAATGAGGTTAAGAAGAATCTTAGAGTGTCAGCTAAAGATTTACAGAAATCTCTGGAACACGCTAACATCTCTGTTGACGAGTCTACAAAACATAAAACACTAAACAACAATGGTGTTCATGGGAGGATACCACAGAAGCCACTGCTGTCCAAAAAAAACCATTGATTCACATCTGAAGTTCGCAGAAGAGCACCTGGATGTTTCACAGCACTACTGGCAAAATATTCTGTGGACAGATTAAATTTAAATTGAGTTGTTTGGAAGGAACACAAAAATATGTGTGGAGAAAAAAAGGCACAGCACACCAACATCAAAACCTCATCGCAACTGTAAAGTATGGTGGAGGGAGCATCATGGTTTGGGGCTGTTGTGCTGCATGGACAGCTTGCTATCATCAACAAAAAAATGAATTCCCAACTTTATCAAGACATTTTGTAGGAGAATGTAAGGCTATCTGTCTGCCAATTGAAGCTCAACAGAAGTTGGGTGATGCAACAGGACAACGACCCAAAACACAGAAGTAAATCAACAATAGAATGGCTTCAACAGAAGAAAATACACCTTCTGGAGTGGCCCAGTCCTGAACTCAACCCAATTGAGATGCTGTGGCAAGACCTCAAGATAGCGGTCACACCAGACATCCCAAGAATATTGCTGAACTGAAACAGTTTTGTAAAGAGGAATGGCCCAAAATCTAACCGTTGTGCAGGTCTGATCCGCAACTACAGAAATGGTTTGGTTGAGGTTATTTCTGCCAAAGGAGGGTCAAGCAGTTATTAAATCCAAGGGTTCACATACTTTTTCCACCCTGCATTGGGAATGTTTACACAGTGTGTTCAATAAAGACATGAAAACGTAGAATTGTTGTGTGTTATTAGTTTAAGATGTGTTTGTCTATTGTTGTGACTTAAATGAAGATCAGACCAAATTGTATGACCAATTTATGCAGAAATCCAGGTAATTCCAAAGGGTTGACATACATTTTCTTGCCACTGTATCTCAGCTTGGCCCACCACCTCAAGCTCAAGCTCAACAAGACGGAACTGCTCTTCCTCCAGGGAAAGACCTGCCTGATCGCTCAAAGACCTCTCCATCATGGTTGACAACTCCACAGTGTCGACCTCCCAGAGTGCAAAGAACCTTGACGTGACACTGGACAACACCCTGTCATTCTCTGCAAATATCAAAGCAGTGACTCGGTCCTGCAGGTTCATGCTCTACAACATCCGTAGAGTATGACCCTACCTCACACAGGAAGCGGCACAGGGCCTAATCCAGGCACTTGTCATCTCTAGTCTGGACTACTGCAACTCGCTGTTGGCTGGGCTCCCAGCTTGTGCCATCAAACTCCTGCAATTTATCCAGAACGCTGCAACCTGCCTGGTTTCCACTGGCTTCCAGTCAAAGCTATAAAAAGAGAAAAACTGCTGGTGCACAACCACATTTCTAAATTGCACCCTGTGTGTTTTGCTATTCTAACTCTTGTTAGAAGTTGAGACCCCGACTGAGTTCCCCCCAAAACAATATATTTCTCTAAAATATTGTACACAAATTTGACATCCTTGTTAGTGAGCATTTCTCCTTTGCCAAGATAATCCACCCACATGACAGGTGTGGCATATCAAGAAACTGATTGCAAGCATGATCATTACACAGGTGCACCTTGTGCTGGGGATAATAAAAGGTTGCTCTAAAATGTGCAGTTTTGTAGCACAACACAATGCCACAGATGTCTCAAGTTTTAAGGGAACATGCAATTGGCATGCTGACTGCAGGAATGTCCACCATTAATTGAATGTTCATTTCTCTACTATAAGCAGTCACCAACGTCATTTTGGAGAATGTGGCAGTGAGTACAACTGGCCTCACAACCGCAGACCACGCGTAACCACGCCAGCCCAAGACCTCCACATCCAGTTTCTTCCCCAGAGGCATAGTCTTAGACCAGCCATCTAGACAATTGATGAATCTGTGGTTTGCACCAAACCGAAGAACTGTCAGAAACCATCTCAGCGAAGCTCATCCGAGTTCTTGTTGTCATGTGAAATCCATAGATTAGGGCCTAATGAATTTACTTAAATTGACTGACTTCCTTATATGAACTGTAATTCAGTTAAATTGTTGAAATTGTTGGATGTTGCGTGATCTGCGGCCTCAGACAACCGCAGACCACATGTAACCACAACCATCCCAGGACCTCCACATCCGGCTTCTTCACCTGCGGCATCGTCTAAGACCAGCCACCCAGACAACTGATGAATCTGTGGTTTGCACCAAACCGAAGAACTGTCAGAAACCATCTCAGCGAAGCTCATCCGAGTGCTTGTTGTCCTCACCAGGGTCTTGACCTGACTGCAGTTTGGCGTCGTAACTGATTTCAGTGGACAAATGCTCACCTTTGATGTCCAATTGGACACTGGAGAAGTGTGTTCTTCACAGATAAATTCTGTTTTCAACTGTATCGGGCAGTTGGCATGCAGCGTGTATGGTGTCGTGTGGGCAAGCAATATGCTGATGTCAACGCTGTGAAGAGAGTGCCCCATTGTAGCAGTGGGGTTATGGAATGGGCAGGCATAAACTACTGACATCAAAAACAATAGCATTTTATCTATGACAATTTGAATGCACAGAGATGCCGTGACGAGATCCTGAGGACCATTGTCATGCCGTTCATCCGCAGCCATCACCTCAGCATGATAATGCACTGCCCCATGTTGCAAGGATCTGTACACAATTCTTGGAAGCTGAAAATGTCCCAGTTCTTCCATGGCCTGCAAACTTTTTGCTAATGAAAGGGGGTCAGGGTTTTGTGAACTGCATTGAACCGACAAGTGCACCAGACTGACTCGCACCAAGACAGCCAAGACGCAACACCGTCACAAACCAGCACTAGAAGTGTCAACTTCCCGGTCGTCTCATTATGCCAAGCCTAATGGAGTCTAATTGCATGGCTAAAATGCACCAGTTGAGTCTTCTCTAGTGTAACTTGACTACACATCTCCCTGTATAGATTAATGGGGGCCGGAGCTGCAAACTAAAATGCTGTTAATTTATCGGGAGATCTATTAGTGCAGATGAAAAGAGGGAGAGGTGGGAGGAAGGGATGGAAGGAGTCAGAGTGAGAGAGAGAGAGAGAAAGAAAGAAAGAAAGAAAGAAAGAAAGAAAGAAAGAAAGAAAGAAAGAAAGAAAGAAAGAAAGAAAGAAAGAAAGAAAGAAAGAAAGAAAGAAAGAAAGAAAGAAAGAAAGAAAGAGAGAGAGTGAGGAGGGGTGGAGAGAGGGGAACACATTATTAGCCTCTTGTTATTGGAAATGCATTTCATTTCTGCCTCATGAGATTTCCATTCAGATTAAGCTTGTTCATTTTATTTACCTCTGACATCCTTCTTGTTGGCCTAAGCCCAAGGCCATTGTCCCAGTATTGTAAGGAAGCGAGGGTCCAGGACAACAGTTACATTAACTACTTAATGCTTTTAATTCATCTAATTATACCAAAATGAGGAAAGATGAGTGGAGATATGGAAAGAGGTCGGGATGGAGAAATGGGGGGAGGCGGGGAGGCGGGGAGGCGGGGAGGCGGGAGCACAATTTCCTAGCTTTTGTACCATAGTGCCAGATCTAGGCTTTTATACATTTCTGTCCTTTTATTGTCTACCTTTTATTTTGGAGAAAAATGTCTGGAGCCATTTTTCAGTAGTGAGGGAGACAAAACCTGTTCAATAAGAGCCCAATATACTTGTTTAAATGACCCTTTCCCCCTACGAGAAAGACCATTAAACTTGGTGCTTTGAGTAGGTTTTTTTCTCGACATCAGTCTTTCATTGTAGTCGGTTTACGCTTCATAACAGCTTTTATCAAATCTGGCTATTAATCTATTAGAAGGTGATATTCACTAGGACTAATTTCTTTGCACATTTCATGAATTGAAAGCACATGCAAAAAGCCTCTGTGCTGTTTTTAGACTAATGTGCTTTCTTTTTGGATGTGATTCCCATTATAGTCTTTGCCCAGTACAGTGTATTGAGAAATGTGTTTTTAATCTTGGCCTAGTTAACTTGCCAGTTGACTGACTAAAAAGGAGGAATGCTGAAAATGTTCTGTAAAATATGTCTTCTGAATTCATACATTCTTACTAGTATCTGAGTCCCAAAAAGGGCAGGCAAGGTAATTGGCCTGCGGTTGTGTGTGTTTTTTATAGGTTCTTTAAGATGTTCAAAAGAGCACTATCACTATAATTTTACTTCCATTAAATGTTTATGCATAATGTACTGTATTTGTATCTTTGTTTTTGACGACACATTTTTACAGTGTAAACTTACTATGAATTGTTTCTTGAGATTTAGACAACATATATTTTAGTAATCAGGGTTAATCCAGTCCTGGTGTTTACTGTAGAGGGGGGAAAACATATCTTTCCTAATTGTGTAATTAGCTGAAATTACTATAATTTTCATAGACTCACAATTGTGAAATTGATTTTTTAAAGGGCTTGGGTGATTGGTGGGTAAGTGCATATATTCTAGGGCTGCACAGGTTAGAACAGATAGAAGTCCAGACCCCACAGATCCCCAGGACAGCAACACATTTAGTCCCAACTAAATCATGAGAAAACAAAAAGAAAACTACTTGACACATTGGAAAGAATTAACCAAAAAACACAGAGCAAACTAGAATGCCATTTGGCCCTAAACAGAGAGTACACAGTGGCAGAATACCTGACCACTGTGACTGACCCAAACTTAAGGAAATCATTGACTATGTACAGACTCAGTGAGAATAGCCTTGCTATTGAGAGAGGCTGCCGTAGGCAGACCTGGCTCTCGATAGAAGACAGGCTATGTGCACACTGCCCACAAAATGAGGTGGAAACTGAGCTGCACTTCCTAACCTCCTGCCAAATGTATGACCATATTAGAGACACATTCCTTCTGATCATACAGACCCACAAATAATTTGAAATCAAATCCAATATTGATAATCTATTGATATCTATTTGGTGAAATACCACAGTGTGCCACCACAGCAACAAGATTTGTGACCTGTTGCCACAAGGAAAGGGCTACCAGTAAAGCACAAACACCATTGTAAATACAACCCATATTTATCTGTTTATTTATTTTCCATTTTGTACTTCAATTTTTGCTCATTTTTAAAACACTGTACATAGCCATAATATAACATTTGAACATCCTCCCCTTCATCTACACTGATTGAAGTGGATTCATCATGCGACACTTCAGGAAGGGATCATAGCTTTCACCTGGATTCACCTCATGTCATGGAAAGAGCAGGTGTTCTTAATGTTTTGTATACTCAGTGTATATATTATTACTTTTTTGGGGGGGTGGGGGGAATTTATACAAGGGCCGCCAGTTGCCCATCACTGATGTAAACCATATGCCATGGCCGTTTCAGTCACCAGATCTCAACCCAAATTAACACTTATGGGAGATTCTTGGGTAGGCATCTGAGACAGCATTTTTCACCACAATCAACAAAACAAATGATGGAATTTCTCATGGAAGAATGGTGTCACATCCCTCCAATAGAGTTCCAGACAGAGTGGTGTTTGTGCTTCAACCAGTGAAGAACAAACACCATGTAAATACAACCCATATTTATCTGTTTATTTATTTTCCCTTTTGTACTTCAATTTTTGCTCATTTTTTAAACACTGTACATAGCCATAATATAACATTTGAAATGTCTCTATTCTTTTGAAACTTTTGTGAGTAATGTTTACTGATAACTTCTGATCGTTGTTTGTTTATCTATCTCACTTGTTTAGGCAATGTAAACATATTTCCCATGCCAATAAAACCCTTAGAATTGAGAGGTTGCGAGAGAGAGAGAGAG